>JARJEE010000039.1:3255000-3261328 GCA_030180105.1 Hyles lineata
TTATGTCGTTCCAATATGTGCACCGGGCAGTCTACTAATGCGTGCACGATCGACTCGCTCACGGCAGGGTCACATATGCATGCCGGGCTCTCCTTGCACTTGAAGCGATTCAAGTACTCAGAGAACCCGCCATGCCCCGTGAACACCTGCGTCGTGATCGAGTCGATCGCAATTTTACGCACCAATTGATGGGCCTCCACAGCGTCGGGGAAGAAGAGTTTAGTGGTTGACGCGGTTTCTCCCATCACGTAGCGCCCGTTCCATTCGTCAACCGACTCCTTGCGGATT
Source organism: Hyles lineata (assembly GCA_030180105.1). Classification (NCBI taxonomy): domain Eukaryota; kingdom Metazoa; phylum Arthropoda; class Insecta; order Lepidoptera; family Sphingidae; genus Hyles; species Hyles lineata. The sequence goes on from JARJEE010000039.1 coordinate 3,255,289, forward strand.
TGTCTTTTGACGAATGAAACGGGACATCTGTCGTAATGGGGCCGCGTCTTGAGCCTCAGTGCCGCATCCTTCGCGAGCTCGTCGGCCCGCTCGTTTCCCTGCAATCCTGCGTGGGCTTTCAACCAAAATAAATTTATTATTTGGCCGCGTTCGGATGCCGTGTGTAAGCTGTTGTTCACCTCGAACGCCAGGGGATGCAGGGAAACACCACTGGCGACTGTCTCCAGCACTGCCCTTGAGTCGCTCAGGATGCTGCACTGCGGCCTCCCACTTTTCACCGCTTCTTCCACGGCCCTGTGCAGGGCCAACAATTCTGCCTGGTAGACGGTGCAGAAGTCCTCCAGTTTTAGCTTGATGCATTTTTTCTCGGCGGCGCTCTCCCAAATGGAGACCGCCGCTCCGACCTTACCCTGGATCTTGCTCCCGTCCGTAAAAATGCTAAGACCTATATCAGCTACCTGGTTGACCTCTGCACCGTCACACAGGCATTGGTAACGTACCGCACTCCTTTGCGCTGGGTGGTTAAGTCTTCCGAAGGCCACAGGACGCTCCATCTCCCGGTCTCCCACTACCCGCTGGGAATAACCCCTCCTGACCTCGTACAGGGAAGCATTTTCCCTGGCACGGATGTCAAGAGGGAGTATCCCCGCGAGCAGTAAGGCCGAGTTTAGTGAGACCGTCCTGTATGCCTTCGTAAGCTTTTGCGCAAAGCCCCGTTGCACCACTGCGAGCTGTTTCCTAACACCAAGCCTCTGCGCGGCCGGAGCCCAGACGCTTGCCGCATATAAAATTATCGGCTCGACTACAGCCGTGTACAATAATTTTATTACTTCCGGTCCCAGGCCCCACTGAAGCTTCGCCGCCCGGGAAAGCTTGTTGTAGAAAGCTAAGGCCTTTCTACACACCTCGGTGACGTGTGCCCTGAACGTCAGCCCGCTGTCTATTATAACCCCGAGAATCTTAATTTGTTTCTCCAGGCCAATGTCCACCCCTCCCATGTGAAGGATTGGGGAATCGTACTTTAGCCTCCGCGTTAGTACCATCGCTTTGGTTTTCTGTGGCGCGAATTTGAGCTTATTTCTGATTCCCCAATCCCTCACATAGGCGAGAGTTTCGTTGGCCTGGCGGGATATCTTGGCCATTTCGTCGCCTTCAAATGCGAGCACTACATCATCCGCGAACGCCTGGCAGTAACTGCCCCTTCTATCGAGCTCTGACAGCAGTGGGTCGAGGAGCAGGTTCCAAAAGGTTGGACCTCCAATGGAGCCCTGAACGCATCCTTTGGAGGTCCACCTTTCGCATTCCTCGCCTGCGTAGCGAAGCCTTACTTTCCTGCTCTCGAGGTAGCTATCTATCACCCGTCTGATGTTAATTGGACATCCTTCCTCCGACAGCCTGACTCTAATAGCTGGCCACCAGGCGCTATCGAAGGCTCCCTCTATGTCTAATGATACTATTACGACGAGTTTTTTGTCTTTTATTTTTTCTCGTATGTATTTCATTAAGACATAGAGGGAGTCCTCGGTGCTCCTTTGAGGCATAAAGCCAAACTGTCGGGGGCTTGTCCTCGGGTGTAGATGCCACCTCACTCTTCCCACTACCATCTTCTCCAGAATTTTACCCATCACTGGCAAAAGCCCTATGGGTCTGTAGGACTTCACATTAGTGTAGTCCTCCTTGGCCGGCTTTCTAAGGATTACCACCGTCGCCTCCTTCCAGATCCTCGGGAAGTGGCCAAGTTCCAGACATTTGTTTGCCAGTGATAGGTATAACTCCGGATGCCTGTCGATAGCTTTCTTACAGATGTCGGCCGTAAGGCCATCTGCTCCAGGGGCTTTTTTGTGGTTGAAGCTGTCTGCAGCCGCGTGTAGTTCTTCGATCGTAAATGGTGGGTCATGGGTCTCAGCATTGACTTCGTCATTTACTCGTGCGGCTGTTTCTCTCATACTCTGATGTTCTGAGTTATCCTCAGCTTCCTTGTCCTCCGGGTAAAATGTTACTGCCAGGAGCTCAGCAGATTCTTTGGCACTAAGGGTCTGTCCAGCGAGAGTCAGTGGCAGGTCTTCATATCTTTTAGATACTTTGCCGATGCATCTATACACGCCTTGCCATATGTTTTCTTTATTCTGCATTTTGCAAAACTCTTTCCAGCTGTTTATTTGTGCTGCCTTTGCTTCGGATTCATATTTCTCTTTTGATTTCAGGTACTCATCGACGACTTTTGATCTTCGTACGGGCGCTGCACATCGGATTCTCCGTTTCCTGGTGGTGACCTCCTGCTTCAGTTTGGCGAGCTCCTTCGTCCACCAAGGTAAGTTAAATTTATTTTTAATTTTTATTTCAGGTATGGTTTTCTTACAGGTTTTTATGATAGTTTCTATGTAGTTTTCTATAATTTGATCCAGATTGATTTTATTTTTTATGCTATTTATTTTATTTATGTTTATTTCTTTTTCTGTTATAAATTGTTCTAATTTTTCATTGAAATAATCCCAATTTGCTTTTCTTGTATTATATTTTCTTGTGGATTTCATTTCCTCTTTAACACTTTTAGTTTTTATTTTATTTATTTTAAATATAATAGCATTATGATCTGAGCTCGCCATTGAGCTGTCTACCTTCCAGTCCTCCACCAGGTTCAGGATATCCGTAGTGCATGCCGTTATGTCTATATGACTCGTGAGAGTCCTACCTCCCCTCACGGTCTCAAAAGTTGGCTGGAAGCCGTCGTTGAGCACCTGAAATCCATGCTCTTCTAGCATTCCTGCCATATCTTCCCCTCTGCTGTCAGTGTCCCCGCTGCCCCACCAGACGCTTTTGGCGTTGGTGTCGCCCCCTATGAGGATTTTGCGGGATCCCAGTTTTCCGACTATGTCCCCCAGTTGCTCCAGGTATGGCCCTATGGGTTTATCGGGTTCAAAGTAGAACGAGATGACCACTAGTTCTCGGGTCCCGGTTAGGATCTTCACCACCGTGATGTTAGTGGTGGTCAGGGTCGGGCACTGGGTCACAGCCAAGCCGTCATTGAACACTGCAATGGCTGACTTGACTACGGCCCCATGCCCGTTATCTCCCTGGAAGATCCTCACCCCCCGGTGATCCCTCATTCTGCCTTGACCTCCCACGTACGGCTCCTGGAGTAACGCGAAGTCGACCTTCCGCTGTTCGGCCTCCAGAAGAAACTCCAGCGTAGCTAGTTGTTTCCTCTGGAGGTTGGCTTGCGCCACGGTTGCCGGCCTCGCGTCTGCTGGGGTAGAGGTCTGACCTGGGTTCCTGGGATCCACCTTAGCAATACGCCACTGCGGATCTCGCCAGGATATCCCACTTTCTCCTCACAGGGCACTCTGGGCTAAAGGCATTGTGCCCGGCTCCGCCTAGCTTTGCTTTCGTGCAATTGCAGCACGACGGGGGCACCCTGGCCAACCAGTCAGCACATTCTGACCTGTGGTGGGCGCCCCCGCAGTGACTGCACACGTCCACTTGCTCCCGGCAGAACCGTTTACCATGCCCATAGCCCAGACAGCGCGAACACTGTATCAGAGGGGATTGATCTTCGACTCTCACTCTTTGTATGTCGATGTGGACTGCCCCGGCTTCCGTGAGACGCTTCCACACCGACGGTGGCACTTGTACTGCCACGTGAGCTGCGTGAGGGTTTCTTGTCCTCCTCCTGAACTTGACCCTTAGGCTTCTTTCATCGCCACTAAAGTCCCCTAACAGGTCCTTATTTTGGCTGATGAGTGCTCGCACTATTTCCTCGTCTGTATTGTACGCGAGGACATCTTTTAACAAGACCATCGGCTCCTTGTTTTGGACCTCCTCTATGTTTAGGCCTTTTCCAACTTTCCTTAGTCTGTCCTTTATCCTTCCAATTTCCTCCTTTGATTTGCATCCGACAATCACTTTCCTGTCTTTCGCCTTCCTCATCCTATCAATTTTCATTCCTTCTTCTCTGGCATTTAGGGAGGTACGTATTTTTTCAAATACCTCCTCCCCAGATGCCTTCTCGTCCTCTGCGGTTACTACGATGGAGTGCATTTGTTTCTCTGCTTGTGTCGCTCTTTTAGGCTCCATTACCGCTGCTGCATAGCTTTTCCCTTCTTTGAGTTCCTCTCTATGTATTTTTATTTCATCCTTTAACTTCTCCATCTCTTCCTTATTTTTTTGTAACATTTCGCTATGTTCGTCGAGTTTTTTAATCAGCTGTTCTTGTCCTATCCAGTCCTTTTCCAGTGATTCTGCTGTTTTAGCAGGGTCGGGGCTTTCAGTTCTTTCAGTTTTGTCTTTCCTTTGCTCCCTCTTCCTTTCTCCTTCGCTTTCAGTTACCAGCTTATAAAGCCTTTCAGTTGCCTCCAGCACTTCATTCTTGATCTCTGTTTTTAAGTTCCGACTGTTGTTTATCTGCAATTTTATTTTCATGAGGCAGGCCTTTGCCTCTGCTGTCCTGCTCATGATTGCATTGCTTTTTTCCGGTGAAGTAACAGTCGGTGCTGATTTTTTGCCTATACCCTTTGTTTCCGATGGGTTGCCCCTGGGCTTTGGTCTCGCAGGCCCGGCAGAGCCTATCCCTTCTGGTCTTTCCATTTGGGATTCCAGGCTTTGTCGCGCCTGCGCGACCTTTGTTCCAGTGATTTCCCTCGGACTTTGGATCTTATCCGGGGATTTGCTTTTGTCTCTGGGATCTTTGGCGGGTGTGCGGAAGCCGAACATGTTGCCTGGGACTAGGAGCAGTAAGTTACTTAGGGGAACGCGTCAACTTTTAGCTCCTGCGAGTGTAAAGGGCTTGCAGGAGGTATATATTTTGTGTATATTAGTTAGTGAGTGTAAAAGGCTCACTAATAGTCAATTAAATTAAAATATTAAAATTTGCCGATTTTCTTTCTAGGTCGTATGTACCTGAAACAGCTCGCTGTGGCACAGCGTATCGTCCCTAGTGCCGTTCAGGTAGGTATATATATATACAATTTTAGATAGTTTGGATTATCCTGTCTGTGTCAATAATTTTTCTTACAGCTAATCTTAAACTACTTATATACTAATGTATTTTTATTTACAGGTTTCTAGGTGGAGCCCAGCACTGTCAACAGCGAATTTCTCCCGTATAAATATTACAGTACGGTAAGTCAGGATATATTTCAAAGTATAGGAGATTTAGGATTTCTATCGGAGCCAATTCACAGAGCTCACCGAGCCGGTTCCGAGGATACCAAACTCGGTGGGTCTTTGACCTATGTTGGCCAAGATAGAATTGGGGGGAGAGGTAAATTTTTGGGGTGGGGGCAGGGGGGGAAGGTTTCGTGGGGAGGCTAACTATGAATTAATTTTTTAGAGATAAAATATTTTTTTGGGGGGGGGTAATTTTTGGCGGAATATGGGATTTCTGGCTGGGTCAATTTGTAGCCCTCACCGAGACGGTTCCGAGGATACCAAACTCGGTGGGTCTACGACCTATATTGGCCGAGATAGGATTGGGGGGGTGAGGTAAATTTTTGGGGAGGGGAGGGGGGGGGGGGGGGGGAAGGTTTCGTGGGGAGACTAACTATGAATTAATTTTTGGAGGTAAATTGTTTTTTTTTGGGGGGGGTAATTTTTGGCGGAATTTGGGATTTCTGTTGGAGCCAAGATGTAGTCCGCACCGGGACGGTTCCGAGGATACCAAACTCGGTGGGTCTAACTCTTATAACCAGGGAGATAGGAATGGGGGGGGGTGAGGTAAATTTTTGGGGTGGGGGTAGGGGGGGAGGTTTCGTGGGTAGGCTAACTATGAATTAATTTTTGGAGGTAAAATGTTTTTTTTTGGGGGGGGGGGGGGGGGGGGTAATTTTGGCGGAATTTGGGATTTCTGTTGGAGCCAAGATGTAGCCCACACCGAGACGGTTCCGAGGATACCAAACTCGGTGGGTCTAACTCTTATATCCAGGGAGATAGGAATGGGGGGGGTGAGGTAAATTTTTGGGGTGGGGGTAGGGGAGAGGGGGGGGGGAAGGTTTCGTGGGGAGGCTAATAGGCACTATTTCGGAATAAGGGTGGGGGAAGGCAG
>JARJEE010000040.1:2890000-2892500 GCA_030180105.1 Hyles lineata
CAGCGACGGCTGCTATTTCTGAACAACGCTGCGCATCGAGTTTCCCTGGCATCATGGTGAGTTATGTTATTTTTACTACTTTGTCTATTTATTTTTCAATTTTAATTCTAACTTTGTTGTTTAAAAATTTAGTGTTACTTCCGTTTTTCTACAATGCCTAGGATATCTTCTATGCAAGCGGTAATTCCTATATATCCATTATATAGTCTCCCAAAGATACTGAGTTGTGGGATTGCTTCGTCGCTGGGTGCCTGCAAGTTATATTCTGTAGTCGTAGTGGAGACTTCTTCTGCCCCGACGTCAGCCCCCGCGCCGCCCAGCCACGTGCACTCAGCGTTTGTGTGCCCCATTTGGATTCTGTGGGATCCCAGTTTTTCAACAATAACTGTCTGATCTGGGAGTCTGGGATCCACTTTAGCAATAAGCTATTGTGGATCTCGCCAGAGTGTCCCACTTCTTCCTCACGGGGCACTCCGCGCTGAACGCATTATGGTTGGTTCCGCCTAGTTTCGCCCGGATGCAATTGCAGCACGTAGGCGGAACTTGCGCCACCCAGTCAGGACAGTCTGACCTGTGGTGAGGCCCGCCACAGTGACTACATGCATCCGTTTGATCCCGGCAGAACCTTTTCCCATGGCCGTAGCCTAAGCAGCGCGAGCACTGCACCAGGGGAGATTGATCCTCCACTTTGACACGTTGTACATCTATGTGTACCATCGATGCCTCTATAAGGGTCTTCCACATATTTGTCGGCACCTGCAGGATCACATGACAGACATGTGGATTTCTAGTCCTCCTGCGATATTTGATGGTCGCCTCTGTGTCGTTCTCGCTCAATTTCCCAAGTAGATGGTTATTTTGGGTTTTAAGCGCTTTTAATATGTCTTCGTCTGTGTTAATGCTGAGGACATATTTTAAAATAACCAGCGGTTGTTTGTTTTTTACATCTTCCATTTTTAATTCACCTTCCGCTTTCCGTATCTTATCCTTTATCTTTCCCAGTTCTTCTTGTGTCCTACATCCCACTATTACTTTTCTATCTCTGGCTTTCCGTATGTTATCTATTTTTAGGCCCTCTTCTTTCGCATTTATTGTTTTGCGAATTTTTTCGAAAACCTCTTCTCCAGATTCAGTCTGGTCCACCGAGGTAACTACTATAGAGTGCATGGTTGTTATAGGCTCTCGTGGTCTGTTTTTCGGTGGCCCAGCCGCTACGTTGGCGTAAGTTTCTTTGTGTAGCCATTCTTCCCTGTGATGTTTTATTTCGTTATTCAATTTTATCATTTCCTCTTTATTTTCGCTGAGTAGCTTACTGTGTTCTTCTAACTTTTTGATTATGTCTTTTTCCTTTTTCTTTGTTTCTGTCTCTATTTCTTTGTCAACATTTCTTTCCTTTTCTTGTACATCTCTTTCTGCTCCTCTGTATGCTTTATCTTCCTCCGCTTCTTTGACTAATTTATAGAGCCTTTCTGCCGCCTCAATAACGTCAGTCCGTATTTCAGTTTTAAGATTACGGCTGTTGTTAATCTGGAGCCTAATCTTCACCAAACATGCTTTGGCTTCAGACGTTCTGTTAAGGTATACGGTATCCCGTTTGGGGGAACTGTCTAGCGTGCTTGAGGTTGTCAGTTGTTTTTTCCCTACTGTTTTACATTCCGCTGGAGTTACCCGTGGCCTCTGTCTCGCAGGCCCAGCGCTGCTGGTCTCTTCGGCTCTTTCGAGTTGGGATTCTATGCTACGCCGCGCCTGCGCAACAGTGGTCCCAGTCGCTCCTTTCGGGCTATTGTTTTCAGGAGTCTTAGGCTTGCCTGGTTTAGTACCAGCGTCTTTTGCGGGGGTTCTAAAGCCAAACATTTTGCAGTGGGATGTAGGTGTACGTCAGGGGGATGCGTCAACTTTCCGAAGTTTGATCTCAACAGGTGTAAAGAGCCTGTAAGATTGTCCTTTGTGTGTCAAGTTGTGTATATCTAAAAGATGAGTTTCTTTGTTTCAGGTCAATAAATAATGTGCTTTAATTAAAGCAACTACCGTGGTCTGTATGTAACTCTTGTCTTATTATTTAATATTAATGTGATAATTTGTTCTGTTCCAGGTGGCGTCTTCAAATGTAATTGCGTGATTCTACCCCAGGTAAGTAAATAAATAAGTTTAAGGTAAATAATCTGGTTATAATTTTATTTTATTTTAATTTTTTCCAGGTAGTCGTACAAGTTCGGTGACTTTTTAAAGAATTGAGGTAAAGTTCAAGTTGTATGAGGTTGATCAATTTTCGAATAGTCAAACAACAGCAAAAGATATCGCTATATGAAGGTTTGCAGGTGTAAATTGCCTGCAGTTTAGTCAAAAGTTAAGAAGATCTGGTTTTTGTGTACATGAAAACCGGCGTGGTGTTTGAGTTATTCGTGTTTCTAACCTCGAAAATATGATTTAGTCAAAGATTTTTGGGTTAGGTTAGGTTAGGTTAGGTTAGGTTAGGTTAGGTTAGGTTAGGTTAGGTTAG
>JARJEE010000040.1:2895000-2920000 GCA_030180105.1 Hyles lineata
TAAATCTGTCCACTATGTGAACGGGACAATCCAATAAGGCGTGCGCGATCGACTCGCTCACCGCAGGATCACAGATGCACGCCGGGCTCTCCTTGCACTTGAATCGGTTCAAGTACTCGGAGAACCCGCCGTGCCCCGTGAATACCTGCGTTGTGATCGGGTCGATCGCGATTTTCCTCACCAGGTTGTAAGCCTCCACAGCGTCGGGGAAGAAGAGCTTTGTGGTAGACGCGGTTTCCCCCGCCACGTAGCGCCCGTTCCACTCGCCGATCGACTCCTTTCGGATCTGTCGTTTGACGAATGAAACGGGACACTTGTCGTAGTGGGGCCGCGTCTTCAGCCTCAGTGCAGCATCCTTCGCGAGCTCGTCTGCTCGCTCGTTTCCCTGCAATCCTGCGTGAGCTTTAATCCAAAATAATTCAATTTTTTGGTTGCGTTTGGTTGCCAGACGTAAATTTTGATTTGTCTCAAACGCCAGGGGATGCAGGGAGACTCCGCTTGCTACTGTTTCCAGCGCTGCTCTCGAGTCGCTCAGGACGCTACACTGTGCCTTTCCACTTTTTACTACTTCCTCCACGGCCCTGTGGAGGGCCGCCAACTCTGCCTGGTAGACGGTGCAGAAGGGTTCCAGTTTGAGCTTTATAGATTTTTTCTCCGCGGCGTTTTCCCAAACGGAAACCGCCGCTCCTACTTTGCCTTGGATTTTGCTCCCGTCTGTAAACAAACTGAGCCCGGCATTTACAATCTGGTTCACCTCTGCACCGTCCACCACGCACTGGTATGGCACCCTTCCTCTTTGCGCCGGATGTTCTAGCTTTTCGAAGGCCACAGGACGTTCCACCTCCCGGTCCCCAACCGCTCGCAGGGAGTAACCCCTTTTGACTTCGTACAGGGAAGCATTTTCCCTGGCACGAATGTCAAGGGGCAATATCCCTGCGAGCAGTAGGGCCGAGTTCAGTGAGACCGTCCTGTAGGCCTTCGTAAGCTTTTGCGCAAAGCCTCGCTGTACTACAGCGAGCTGCTTTCTGACGCCGATCTTTTGCGCGGCTGGAGCCCACACACTTGCGGCATATAAAATTGTTGGCTCTACTACGGCCTTGTAAAGTAATTTTATCACCTCTGGCCCCAAGCCCCACTGCAATCTCGCCGCCCTAGAAAGCCGGTTATAAAAGCCGAGTGCCTTTCTACATACCTCGGTAAGGTGCGCCTTGAAGGTAAGTCCACTATCGATTGTGACGCCCAGGATTTTTATTTGTTTTTCCAGGCCAATGTCCACCCCTCCCATGTGAAGGATCGGGGAGTCGTACTTAAGTTTTCGAGTCAACACCATAGCCTTTGTTTTGTGTGGCGCGAATTTCAACTTATTTCTGACTCCCCAGTCCCTCACATAGGCGAGGGTTTCATTGGCCTGGCGTTGGATTTCGGCCATTCTATCTCCGTCGAACGCGAGCACCACGTCGTCCGCGAATGCTTGGCAGTAGCATCCCCTCCCATCCAGTCCAGATAGTAGTGGGTCAAGGAGCAGGTTCCAGAAAGTGGGACCCCCAATGGAGCCTTGGACGCATCCCTTGGAGGTCCATCTCTCCGCCTCCTCTCCTGCGTATCGCACTCTTACTTTCCTGCTCTCGAGGTAGCTATCTATCAGCCTTCGGACGTTGACTGGGCAGTCCTCCTCCGCCAGTCTGACTCTTATGGCCGGCCACCAGGCGCTATCGAAGGCTCCCTCTATGTCTAATGATATTATAACTACTATCTTTTTATCGTTAATTTTATTTCGAATGTGTTTCATTAAAACATAGAGGGAGTCCTCGGTGCTCCTCTGGGGCATAAAGCCAAACTGCCGGAGGCTCGTCCTAGGGTGAAGATGCCACCTCACTCGACCCACCACCATCTTCTCCAGTATCTTTCCCATCACTGGCAAAAGGCCTATGGGTCTGTAGGACTTTATGTGTGTGTAGTCCTCCTTGGCAGGCTTACGGAGGATGATAATCGTAGCCTCCTTCCAGGTGGTCGGGAAGTGGCCAAGCTCTAGGCACTTATTTGCCAGCGATAGGAACAATTCCGGGTGACTGTCGATGGCTTTTTTGCAGATATCCGCTGTCAGCCCGTCTGATCCCGGTGCCTTCTTCGGGTTGAAGCTGTTTGTGGCCGCGTGTAGTTCATCGATCGTAAATGGTGGGTCATGGGTCTCAGCATTGACTACGTCATTTACTCGAGCGGCTGCTTCTCTTGTCCTCTGGTGGTCTGAGTTGTCTGCCAGCGGATCGTCTTCTGGGTAGAATGCTACTGCCAGCAATTCCGCAGATTCTTTTGCGCTGAGGATCCGCCCCTCACTTTGCAATGGCAGGTCTTCATGCTTTTTACTTACCTTTCCTATACACCTGTATATTCCATCCCAGATGTTATCCTTGTCCTGCACCTTGCAAAACTCCTTCCAGCTTGCCACTTGTGCCTTCTTGGCTTCTAATTCGTATTTTTCTTTTGCTTGCAGGTACTCAGCAACGACCTTGGCTCTTCGTACCGGCGCTGCACATCGGATTCTTCTCTTCCTGGTGGTGACTTCTTTCTTCATCCCGGCGAGCTCTTTGGACCACCATGGTAAGTTCATGTTATTTTTGTGTTTAATTTTTGGTAAGGTTTCTGTACATGTTTTTGATATAATATCTATATATTTATTTACTAGTATGTCTATTTCCATTTTGTTTTTTATTTTATTTATATTTTCCTCTGTTATTTTGCTATCTACTATAATTTGTTCCAGTTTATTATTAAACCGGTTCCAATTAGCCTTTTTTGTATTGTATTTTCTTGTTGTTTTTGTTATTTGTTGTTTATATTTTATTTTAGTCTTGTTTATTTTGAAAATTATAGCGTTGTGGTCAGAGCTCGCCATCGTGGTATCTACTGTCCAGTCCTCCACCAGGTTGAGAAGGTCCTCCGAGCATGCCGTGATGTCTATGTGGCTCGTAAGGAGCCTTCCACCTCTGACGGTTTCAAATGTCGGCAACAGGCCGTCGTTGAGCACCTGCAATCCCTTTTCCTCCAGCATCCCTGCCATTGCTTCCCCCCTGGAGTCGGTGTCCCCGCTGCCCCACCACACGCTCTTGGCGTTGGTGTCGCCCCCCATGAGGATGTTGTGGGATCCCAGTTTTTCAACTATGTTCCCCAGTTGCTCCAGGTATGGCCCTACGGGTTTATCGGGTTCAAAGTAGAATGAGATGACCACTATTTCACGGGCCCCGGTCAGGATCTTCACCACAGTGATGTTGGTTGTGGTGAGGGACGGGCATTGGGTCACGGTCAAGTCATCATTGAATACTGCAATGGCTGACTTGACTGCGGCCCCTTGCCCGTTTTCTCCCTGGAAGATCCTTACCCCCCGGTGGTCCCTCACTCCACCTTGACCCCCCACGTAGGGCTCCTGGAGTAGCGCGAAATCGACCATCCGCTGTTTGGCCTCCAGAAGGAACTCTAGCGTTGCTAGTTGCTTCCTCTGGAGGTTGGCTTGCGCCACGGATGTCGGCCCCGCGCCCGCTGGGGATGAAGTCTGATCTGGGTTCCTGGGATCCACCTTAGCAATACGCTACGGCGGATCTCGCCAGGACATCCCATTTCCTCCTCACGGGGCACTCTGGGCTAAAAGCATTGTGCTCGGCTCCGCCGAGTTTGGCTTTTGCGCAATTGCAGCACGTCGGGGGCGCCCTCGCTAACCAGTCGGCACACTCCGACCTGTGGTGAGCGCCCCCGCAGTGACTGCACGCGTCCACCTGTTCTCGGCAGAACCGCTTCCCATGCCCGTAGCCCAGGCAGCGGGAGCACTGTATTAGTGGGGACTGATCCTCAACTCTCACCCGTTGCACGTCTATGTGGACCGACCCCGCTTGCGTGAGTCGCTTCCACACGACGGCCGGAACTTGGACCGCAATGTGAGACGCGTGCGGGTTCCTCGCCCGCCTCCTGAATTTTACTTTCAGGCACGAGCCGTCCCCGCACACGTCTCCCAGCAGGCCTTTGTTCTGGGTGAGAAGTGCCCGCACGACGTCTTCGTCCTTGTTATAGGATAGAACGTCCCTAATCAGGACCATCGGCTCCTTGTTGTGCACATCCTCCATTTTTAATCCATTTCCCGCTGTTCTGATTCTCTCTTTGACCCTCCCCATTTCCTCCTTCGACCTGCACCCTACTATTACCTTCCTGTCTTTTGCCTTCCGGATCCTGTCGATCCTCATGCCCTCTTCCCTTGCGTTGAGGGTTGACCTGATTTTGTCGAACACCTCTTCTCCTGACGCGCCCTCATCTGTTGCCGTCACGACTATGGAATGCATAGGTGTTTGTTCCCCTTCTCTGGGGCCCGTCACAACTGCGGCGTAACTTCGCCCTTTCGTCATTTCTTCCCTGTTCAGCTCTATCTCTTCTTTAAGTTTACACATCTCTATCCTGTTCATTTCAAGCAATTTCATGTGCTCGTCCATTTTTCTCATTAGTGTGTCCGATTTTATTTCTTCGTTTCCTATTTTGTGGACAGGATCCGGGCTTTGGGTTAGGTCATCCATCTCTTTTCTCTTTTCCTTTTTTCTCTCCGCCTCGCTTTCGGTTACAAGCTTGTAGAGCCTATCCGTAGCTTCTAGGACGTCATTTTTTATTTCCGTTTTTATATTCCGGCTATTACTTATTTGGAGTTTTATTTTTATGAGGCAGGCTTTGGCCTCTGCAACTCGATTCGTACTTCCGGTATTCCCGGGCGGCGAAACTGCAGTGGTCGTCTTTTTTGTCTGCCCCTTTGCGTCCGCAAGGGGACCCCTCGGCCTCGGCTTAGCAGGCCCGGCAGGGCCGGCCCCTTCTGGTCTGTCCATCTGGGCTTCCAAACTCTGCCGCGCCTGCGCAACCTTGGTCCCTGTGATCCCCTTCGGGCTTGGTGTTTTTTCCGGGGATTTCGCTTTATTTTCCTTTGCGGGTGTGCGGAAGCCGAACATTTTGTTTTAGGACCAGAGGTGATAAGTACCTTAGGGGAATGCGTCACTTGTTTAGGACTCCTGCAAGTGTAAAGGGCTTGCGGGGTTTGGTATACTTAAATCTAGTAAGTGAGTGTAAAGCTCACTAATTGTCAATATATTAATATTAATTTATTTGTTTTTTCCTTTTCCAGGTATGTGCGTCTATTGCAGCTCACCGTGTACTGCGAGTTTTGTTACCGTCTCCGTTCAGGTAAGTATTCAGATTCAATATTTAGATAAACTTAACCTTGTCAATAAATATATTTATATTTGCTTATACTTAGGTCTTAAAATTATAAACACAGTTTGTTTAATATAAAATTACTTATTTTAGATGTTGACTGGTAGAGCCCTGCGTTGCCAGCCGCGACTAACACAGTCTTGTACAAATATTAGTAAGTATGGGTGATTCTGAGGATTTCAAAATTTTTGGATTGTTGGTTTCTGGGAAAATTCGTATTTTGACTACTCTCGATTGTCGGGCTCGTCAAGATGATTTCCCTGATACCAAACACGGGGGGCTTGTTTGAAAAGATGGCGGAGTTATGTTGGGACAAAGTTTATGGGGGAGGGAGGGAGGAATTTGGGAATTTGGTTGGGGCCAATCTTTAGAGCTCACCGAGCCGGTTCCAACGATACCAAACTCGGTGGGTCTACGATGGATAGGGACGGAGTTAGGATTAGGGGGGGTGAGGAAAAATTTTTAGGTTGGGGATATGGGGGGGGGGGGGGGAAGGTTTCGTGGGGAGGCTATAGGGACCTTAATTAATTTTTGAGAAGAGGGGTGGTGGGGGGGTGGAATTTGGGAAATCTATTGGAGCAGGATTGTAGCCCTCACCAGGCCGGTTCCAACGATACCAAGCTCGGTGGGTCTACGATGGATAGGGACGGAGTTATGCTTAGGGGGGGTGAGGTAAAAATTTTGTGGTGGGGGTTGGGGAGGGGGGGGGGGGAAGGTTTCACGGGAGGACTATAGGACACTACTTTGGTTTGGGGGCGGGGGAGGGCAGGGGGTGATCTGGAGATCAATTCCTGAAAAAGTGGGCGGGGCCTAAAAATGAGTTAAAATTTAATATTATATTATTGGAGAATTTTTCTAAGATGGCGGGCTCGACAGATTCCGCTGTCGCCAGTAAAAATGTCAATAAATATTTATTGGTCAAAATAATTTAGGTACTTATTTGATCTTCACCAATCTGGATTTATTTGGTTCGTTATTGGCCAATAGGTTCGACCAGTCACATACACAATAAATTGCTATTGGTAGATGTATCCACCAATGAGCGTTGCAATAAATATTAATAGGTTAGACTTCTAACCAATAGTGTCAGATGCACCTTGAGCAAATTCCTCAAAGGTCGATGATTGAGGTCGATCTGTAAGGTCAATGTATACAATTTTTACTACTATTTCTACCTTACTTAGGTTTTTACGTTCTAGTTTCTTAACTATTATATATACTTTAATTAGGTTTTAAATATTTGAATTTACATTAATTGGGCTATCGAACAGAGTTCTTTATATTATTCTAGGTTTAAAATTTAATTACTATTCTTAACATTAAAATCTACTTATATTATTTTAAAATTCTTGACCTTGTTTGTAGTTTTCGGCGTCGATTTGAGGGGGTTCCCGTCGTCCTATCCGGGTGTTTGAGGTGTTGTCTGGTTTGTGAGGTCGTCTTCTTCTATTTTCCTTCTTCAAACAGACATCGTAACCGTAAACCTCCCGGGTATTCCCGAGGGAAGTAATTTCGAAAATCGACTTTTTTGTCTTTAGTGCGATTCCGCTGAAATTTGGTAAGGGACTTGGGGGGGGGTAAAAAATGCTTCCTGCACCTTTACCCGGTTCCTGTAGGATGTATTGTTTTGATAGTGCACTGTTTTATGTTTTCCGATTTTAAGACGTTTTCCAGTGTTTTGGTTTTTGTCGTATAACTTTTTAGATTTTGTGGATTTTTAAAATTTCTTTTTTGCAATTTATAGAGGATTAGTTTGTTCAATAGTTTCTGCGTTCAAACTAGTACGTCAAAGATCTTGTTAAGTTTTTATTGTTCATCAAACTCAGAGGTTAAAAATTTTAAACACTTAAATTGTCCTATTATTTTTGTTTTTGATTTTATTTCAAAATTTCTTTCAGGTTACCCTTGAGTCCCTTATTATTGTTAGGTTTTGATAAAAAATTTGGAAAAATTTTGATTTTTAGAATTTTTTCACCACGTGTTTTCGACTTATCTTATTTATTTCCTCCAAAATTACTGGGCCGAAAAATCTGAATTTTTTGGAGATTGTAGAGGCCACAACACCGCAACTTTGAGCATTTAAAAAAGCACACCTTAAAGATCGCTCCGAGGCAGCGTTTCACTTTTTAATTTTGTGCATGAGATTTTGAGGTTAGGATTATAGTTTTTTGTCTCTAACTCACTCAGTTTTGGTCCGTTTTCACTGAAATTTTTGTATTATGTCACTTTCACTTAATTTCACTGCATATCCAAAATTCGTTGTTTTCCGAGCACAATTACTAATTTATTTGATTTTTTCACTGCGGAGCGCTCGACTCGCGTGGCGCTTTCGCGGGCGGTTGCGTTGTGACGGTTGGTTAGGTTAGGTTAGGTTAGGTTAGGTTAGGTTAGGTTAGGTTAGGTTAGGTTAGGTTAGGTTAGGTTAGGTTAGGTTAGGTTAGGTTAGGTTAGGTTAGGTTAGGTTAGGTTAGGTTAGGTTAGGTTAGGTTAGGTTAGGTTAGGTTAGGTTAGGTTAGGTTAGGTTAGGTTAGGTTAGGTTAGGTTAGGTTAGGTTAGGTTAGGTTAGGTTAGGTTAGGTTAGGTTAGGTTAGGTTAGGTTAGGTTAGGTTAGGTTAGGTTAGGTTAGGTTAGGTTAGGTTAGGTTAGGTTAGGTTAGGTTAGGTTAGGTTAGGTTAGGTTAGGTTAGGTTAGGTTAGGTTAGGTTAGGTTAGGTTAGGTTAGGTTAGGTTAGGTTAGGTTAGGTTAGGTTAGGTTAGGTTAGGTTAGGTTAGGTTAGGTTAGGTTAGGTTAGGTTAGGTTAGGTTAGGTTAGGTTAGGTTAGGTTAGGTTAGGTTAGGTTAGGTTAGGTTAGGTTAGGTTAGGTTAGGTTAGGTTAGGTTAGGTTAGGTTAGGTTAGGTTAGGTTAGGTTAGGTTAGGTTAGGTTAGGTTAGGTTAGGTTAGGTTAGGTTAGGTTAGGTTAGGTTAGGTTAGGTTAGGTTAGGTTAGGTTAGGTTAGGTTAGGTTAGGTTAGGTTAGGTTAGGTTAGGTTAGGTTAGGTTAGGTTAGGTTAGGTTAGGTTAGGTTAGGTTAGGTTAGGTTAGGTTAGGTTAGGTTAGGTTAGGTTAGGTTAGGTTAGGTTAGGTTAGGTTAGGTTAGGTTAGGTTAGGTTAGGTTAGGTTAGGTTAGGTTAGGTTAGGTTAGGTTAGGTTAGGTTAGGTTAGGTTAGGTTAGGTTAGGTTAGGTTAGGTTAGGTTAGGTTAGGTTAGGTTAGGTTAGGTTAGGTTAGGTTAGGTTAGGTTAGGTTAGGTTAGGTTAGGTTAGGTTAGGTTAGGTTAGGTTAGGTTAGGTTAGGTTAGGTTAGGTAGGTTAGGTTAGGTTAGGTTAGGTTAGGTTAGGTTAGGTTAGGTTAGGTTAGGTTAGGTTAGGTTAGGTTAGGTTAGGTTAGGTTAGGTTAGGTTAGGTTAGGTTAGGTTAGGTTAGGTTAGGTTAGGTTAGGTTAGGTTAGGTTAGGTTAGGTTAGGTTAGGTTAGGTTAGGTTAGGTTAGGTTAGGTTAGGTTAGGTTAGGTTAGGTTAGGTTAGGTTAGGTTAGGTTAGGTTAGGTTAGGTTAGGTTAGGTTAGGTTAGGTTAGGTTAGGTTAGGTTAGGTTAGGTTAGGTTAGGTTAGGTTAGGTTAGGTTAGGTTAGGTTAGGTTAGGTTAGGTTAGGTTAGGTTAGGTTAGGTTAGGTTAGGTTAGGTTAGGTTAGGTTAGGTTAGGTTAGGTTAGGTTAGGTTGAGGTTAGGTTAGGTTAGGTTAGGTTAGGTTAGGTTAGGTTAGGTTAGGTTAGGTTAGGTTAGGTTAGGTTAGGTTAGGTTAGGTTAGGTTAGGTTAGGTTAGGTTAGGTTAGGTTAGGTTAGGTTAGGTTAGGTTAGGTTAGGTTAGGTTAGGTTAGGTTAGGTTAGGTTAGGTTAGGTTAGGTTAGGTTAGGTTAGGTTAGGTTAGGTTAGGTTAGGTTAGGTTAGGTTAGGTTAGGTTAGGTTAGGTTAGGTTAGGTTAGGTTAGGTTAGGTTAGGTTAGGTTAGGTTAGGTTAGGTTAGGTTAGGTTAGGTTAGGTTAGGTTAGGTTAGGTTAGGTTAGGTTAGGTTAGGTTAGGTTAGGTTAGGTTAGGTTAGGTTAGGTTAGGTTAGGTTAGGTTAGGTTAGGTTAGGTTAGGTTAGGTTAGGTTAGGTTAGGTTAGGTTAGGTTAGGTTAGGTTAGGTTAGGTTAGGTTAGGTTAGGTTAGGTTAGGTTAGGTTAGGTTAGGTTAGGTTAGGTTAGGTTAGGTTAGGTTAGGTTAGGTTAGGTTAGGTTAGGTTAGGTTAGGTTAGGTTAGGTTAGGTTAGGTTAGGTTAGGTTAGGTTAGGTTAGGTTAGGTTAGGTTAGGTTAGGTTAGGTTAGGTTAGGTTAGGTTAGGTTAGGTTAGGTTAGGTTAGGTTAGGTTAGGTTAGGTTAGGTTAGGTTAGGTTAGGTTAGGTTAGGTTAGGTTAGGTTAGGTTAGGTTAGGTTAGGTTAGGTTAGGTTAGGTTAGGTTAGGTTAGGTTAGGTTAGGTTAGGTTAGGTTAGGTTAGGTTAGGTTAGGTTAGGTTAGGTTAGGTTAGGTTAGGTTAGGTTAGGTTAGGTTAGGTTAGGTTAGGTTAGGTTAGGTTAGGTTAGGTTAGGTTAGGTTAGGTTAGGTTAGGTTAGGTTAGGTTAGGTTAGGTTAGGTTAGGTTAGGTTAGGTTAGGTTAGGTTAGGTTAGGTTAGGTTAGGTTAGGTTAGGTTAGGTTAGGTTAGGTTAGGTTAGGTTAGGTTAGGTTAGGTTAGGTTAGGTTAGGTTAGGTTAGGTTAGGTTAGGTTAGGTTAGGTTAGGTTAGGTTAGGTTAGGTTAGGTTAGGTTAGGTTAGGTTAGGTTAGGTTAGGTTAGGTTAGGTTA
The DNA here is from genome assembly GCA_030180105.1 of Hyles lineata. Classification (NCBI taxonomy): domain Eukaryota; kingdom Metazoa; phylum Arthropoda; class Insecta; order Lepidoptera; family Sphingidae; genus Hyles; species Hyles lineata. The sequence continues at coordinate 2,905,146 of JARJEE010000040.1, forward strand.
GGTTAGGTTAGGTTAGGTTAGGTTAGGTTAGGTTAGTTTTTTTTTTTTTTTTTTTTTTTTTTTTTGGGGTTTTCAGCCCCTCTGCTTCCCCTAACTGTTGTCAGAGACTTTGTGTGCTTCTCTCTTTGTGTATACTTACACCTAACTGTCTATCATACTCCTTTTGGAGTTTCGTGTTTCCTGACTCCTTCTTAGGGAGGTCCTGCTTATGGCCTAGCTCAAGTTCTTATTTCTAGGGTTTCTTTATTTTTATTGAAGGCTTACATTTACATTTTTCTTATTGCTATTATATTATTTTACTTAAGTCTATTTTACATCTATTTACATACGTTTCTAAAATTATATAATAACTATTATATATTTTAGTCAAACTTATTGCTACTTATTCCTATTTATTACCTTACATGCTATTTTCTTGCAATACGATATAAACTTAAATCTCTTATCCTTATCACTAATTATCCTACTTATATTATTAACATTTAAATCGATCTCCAGTTCCTGCTCAACATTGTATCTGTCTACTATGTGGACGGGACAATCCAATAAGGCGTGCACGATCGACTCGCTCACCGCAGGGTCACAGATGCATGCCGGGCTCTCCTTGCACTTGAATCGGTTCAGGTACTCGGAGAATCCGCCATGCCCCGTGAATACCTGCGTTGTGATCGGGTCGATCGCGATTCCTCACCAGGTTGTAGGCCTCCACAGCGTCGGGGAAGAAGAGCTTTGTGGTAGACGCGGTTTCCCCCGCTACGTAGCGCCCATTCCACTCGTCAATCGACTCCTTGCGGATCTGTCGTTTGACGAATGAAACGGGACACTTGTCATAGTGGGGCCGCGCCTTCAGCTTCAGTGCAGCATCCTTCGCGAGCTCGTCTGCTCGCTCGTTTCCCTGCAATCCCGCGTGAGCCTTAATCCAAAATAGTTTTATTTTTTGGTTGCGTTTGGTCGCTACATGAAGATTTTGATTCGTCTCAAACGCCAGGGGATGCAGGGAAACTCCGCTTGCGACTGTTTCCAGCGCCGCCCTCGAGTCGCTCAGGATGCTACACTGCGCCTTTCCACTTTTCACTACTTCTTCCACGGCCCTGTGGAGGGCCGCCAACTCTGCCTGGTAGACGGTGCAGAAGGGTTCCAGTTTGAGCTTTATAGATTTTTTCTCCGCGGCGTTTTCCCAAACGGAAACCGCCGCTCCTACTTTGCCTTGGATTTTGCTCCCGTCTGTAAACAGACTGAGCCCGGCATTTGTAATCTGGTTCACCTCTGCACCGTCCGCCACGCACTGGTATGGCACCCTTCCCCTTTGCGCCGGATGTTGTAGCTTTTCGAAGGCCACAGGACGTTCCACCTCCCGGTCCCCAACCGCTCGCAGGGAGTAACCCCTTTTGACTTCGTACAGGGAAGCATTTTCCCTGGCACGAATGTCAAGGGGCAATATCCCCGCGAGTAGTAGGGCCGAGTTCAGTGAGACCGTCCTGTAGGCCTTCGTAAGCTTTTGCGCAAAGCCCCGCTGTACTACAGCGAGCTGCTTCCTGACGCCGAGCTTTTGCGCGGCTGGAGCCCACACACTTGCGGCATATAAAATTAATGGCTCTACTACGGCCTTGTAAAGTAATTTTATCACCTCTGGCCCCAAGCCCCACTGCAGTCTCGCCGCCCCGGAAAGCCGGTTGTAGAAGGAGAGTGCCCTCCTGCACACCTCAGTGATATGCACCCTAAAAGTAAGTCCACTGTCTATTGTAACGCCCAGGATTTTTATTTGTTTTTCCAGGCCAATGTCCACCCCTCCCATGTGAAGGATCGGGGAGTCGTACTTAAGTTTCCGGGTCAACACCATAGCCTTTGTTTTGTGTGGCGCGAATTTCAACTTATTTCTGACTCCCCAGTCCCTCACATAGGCGAGGGTTTCATTGGCCTGGCGTTGGATTTCAGCCATTTCCTCCCCGTCGAACGCGAGCACAACGTCATCCGCGAATGCTTGGCAGTAACATCCCCTCCCATCCAGTCCAGATAGTAGTGGGTCAAGGAGCAGGTTCCAGAAAGTGGGACCTCCAATGGAGCCTTGGACGCATCCCTTGGAGGTCCATCTCTCCGACTCCTCTCCTGCGTATCGCACTTTTACTTTCCTGCTCTCGAGGTAGCTATCTATCAACCTTCGGACGTTGACTGGACAGTCTTCCTCCGCCAGTCTGACCCTTATGGCCGGCCACCAGGCGCTATCGAAGGCTCCCTCTATGTCCAATGATATTATTACAACTATCTTTTTGTCATTAATTTTGTTGCGAATATGTTTCATTAGGACATAGAGGGAGTCCTCGGTGCTCCTTTGGGGCATAAAGCCAAACTGCCGGAGGCTCGTCCTAGGGTGAAGATGCCACCTCACTCGGCCCACCACCATCTTCTCCAGTATTTTTCCCATCACTGGCAAAAGGCCTATGGGTCTGTAGGACTTTATGTGTGTGTAGTCCTCCTTGGCAGGCTTACGGAGGATGATAATCGTAGCCTCCTTCCAGGTGGTCGGGAAGTGGCCAAGCTCTAGGCACTTATTTGCCAGCGATAGGAACAATTCCGGGTGACTGTCGATGGCTTTTTTGCAGATATCCGCTGTCAGCCCGTCTGATCCCGGTGCCTTCTTCGGGTTGAAGCTGTTTGTGGCCGCGTGTAGTTCATCGATCGTAAATGGTGGGTCATGGGTCTCAGCATTGACTACGTCATTTACTCGAGCGGCTGCTTCTCTTGTCCTCTGGTGGTCTGAGTTGTCTGCCAGCGGATCGTCTTCTGGGTAGAATGCTACTGCCAGCAATTCCGCAGATTCTTTTGCGCTGAGGATCCGCCCCTCACTTTGCAATGGCAGGTCTTCATGCTTTTTACTTACCTTTCCTATACACCTGTATATTCCATCCCAGATGTTATCCTTGTCCTGCACCTTGCAAAACTCCTTCCAGCTTGCCACTTGTGCCTTCTTGGCTTCTAATTCGTATTTTTCTTTTGCTTGCAGGTACTCAGCAACGACCTTGGCTCTTCGTACCGGCGCTGCACATCGGATTCTTCTCTTCCTGGTGGTGACTTCTTTCTTCATCCCGGCGAGCTCTTTGGACCACCATGGTAAGTTCATGTTATTTTTGTGTTTAATTTTTGGTAAGGTTTCTGTACATGTTTTTGATATAATATCTATATATTTATTTACTAGTATGTCTATTTCCATTTTGTTTTTTATTTTATTTATATTTTCCTCTGTTATTTTGCTATCTACTATAATTTGTTCCAGTTTATTATTAAACCGGTTCCAATTAGCCTTTTTTGTATTGTATTTTCTTGTTGTTTTTGTTATTTGTTGTTTATATTTTATTTTAGTCTTGTTTATTTTGAAAATTATAGCGTTGTGGTCAGAGCTCGCCATCGTGGTATCTACTGTCCAGTCCTCCACCAGGTTGAGAAGGTCCTCCGAGCATGCCGTGATGTCTATGTGGCTCGTAAGGAGCCTTCCACCTCTGACGGTTTCAAATGTCGGCAACAGGCCGTCGTTGAGCACCTGCAATCCCTTTTCCTCCAGCATCCCTGCCATTGCTTCCCCCCTGGAGTCGGTGTCCCCGCTGCCCCACCACACGCTCTTGGCGTTGGTGTCGCCCCCCATGAGGATGTTGTGGGATCCCAGTTTTTCAACTATGTTCCCCAGTTGCTCCAGGTATGGCCCTACGGGTTTATCGGGTTCAAAGTAGAATGAGATGACCACTATTTCACGGGCCCCGGTCAGGATCTTCACCACAGTGATGTTGGTTGTGGTGAGGGACGGGCATTGGGTCACGGTCAAGTCATCATTGAATACTGCAATGGCTGACTTGACTGCGGCCCCTTGCCCGTTTTCTCCCTGGAAGATCCTTACCCCCCGGTGGTCCCTCACTCTACCTTGACCCCCCACGTAGGGCTCCTGGAGTAGCGCGAAATCGACCATCCGCTGTTTGGCCTCCAGAAGGAACTCTAGCGTTGCTAGTTGCTTCCTCTGGAGGTTGGCTTGCGCCACGGATGTCGGCCCCGCGCCCGCTGGGGATGAAGTCTGATCTGGGTTCCTGGGATCCACCTTAGCAATACGCTACGGCGGATCTCGCCAGGACATCCCATTTCCTCCTCACGGGGCACTCTGGGCTAAAAGCATTGTGCTCGGCTCCGCCGAGTTTGGCTTTTGCGCAATTGCAGCACGTCGGGGGCGCCCTCGCTAACCAGTCGGCACACTCCGACCTGTGGTGAGCGCCCCCGCAGTGACTGCACGCGTCCACCTGTTCTCGGCAGAACCGCTTCCCATGCCCGTAGCCCAGGCAGCGGGAGCACTGTATTAGTGGGGACTGATCCTCAACTCTCACCCGTTGCACGTCTATGTGGACCGACCCCGCTTGCGTGAGTCGCTTCCACACGACGGCCGGAACTTGGACCGCAATGTGAGACGCGTGCGGGTTCCTCGCCCGCCTCCTGAATTTTACTTTCAGGCACGAGCCGTCCCCGCACACGTCTCCCAGCAGGCCTTTGTTCTGGGTGAGAAGTGCCCGCACGACGTCTTCGTCCTTGTTATAGGATAGAACGTCCCTAATCAGGACCATCGGCTCCTTGTTGTGCACATCCTCCATTTTTAATCCATTTCCCGCTGTTCTGATTCTCTCTTTGACCCTCCCCATTTCCTCCTTCGACCTGCACCCTACTATTACCTTCCTGTCTTTTGCCTTCCGGATCCTGTCGATCCTCATGCCCTCTTCCCTTGCGTTGAGGGTTGACCTGATTTTGTCGAACACCTCTTCTCCTGACGCGCCCTCATCTGTTGCCGTCACGACTATGGAATGCATAGGTGTTTGTTCCCCTTCTCTGGGGCCCGTCACAACTGCGGCGTAACTTCGCCCTTTCGTCATTTCTTCCCTGTTCAGCTCTATCTCTTCTTTAAGTTTACACATCTCTATCCTGTTCATTTCAAGCAATTTCATGTGCTCGTCCATTTTTCTCATTAGTGTGTCCGATTTTATTTCTTCGTTTCCTATTTTGTGGACAGGATCCGGGCTTTGGGTTAGGTCATCCATCTCTTTTCTCTTTTCCTTTTTTCTCTCCGCCTCGCTTTCGGTTACAAGCTTGTAGAGCCTATCCGTAGCTTCTAGGACGTCATTTTTTATTTCCGTTTTTATATTCCGGCTATTACTTATTTGGAGTTTTATTTTTATGAGGCAGGCTTTGGCCTCTGCAACTCGATTCGTACTTCCGGTATTCCCGGGCGGCGAAACTGCAGTGGTCGTCTTTTTTGTCTGCCCCTTTGCGTCCGCAAGGGGACCCCTCGGCCTCGGCTTAGCAGGCCCGGCAGGGCCGGCCCCTTCTGGTCTGTCCATCTGGGCTTCCAAACTCTGCCGCGCCTGCGCAACCTTGGTCCCTGTGATCCCCTTCGGGCTTGGTGTTTTTTCCGGGGATTTCGCTTTATTTTCCTTTGCGGGTGTGCGGAAGCCGAACATTTTGTTTTAGGACCAGAGGTGATAAGTACCTTAGGGGAATGCGTCACTTGTTTAGGACTCCTGCAAGTGTAAAGGGCTTGCGGGGTTTGGTATACTTAAATCTAGTAAGTGAGTGTAAAGCTCACTAATTGTCAATATATTAATATTAATTTATTTGTTTTTTCCTTTTCCAGGTATGTGCGTCTATTGCAGCTCACCGTGTACTGCGAGTTTTGTTACCGTCTCCGTTCAGGTAAGTATTCAGATTCAATATTTAGATAAACTTAACCTTGTCAATAAATATATTTATATTTGCTTATACTTAGGTCTTAAAATTATAAACACAGTTTGTTTAATATAAAATTACTTATTTTAGATGTTGACTGGTAGAGCCCTGCGTTGCCAGCCGCGACTAACACAGTCTTGTACAAATATTAGTAAGTATGGGTGATTCTGAGGATTTCAAAATTTTTGGATTGTTGGTTTCTGGGAAAATTCGTATTTTGACTACTCTCGATTGTCGGGCTCGTCAAGACGATTTCCCTGATACCAAACACGGGGGGCTTGTTTGAAAAGATGGCGGAGTTATGTTGGGACAAAGTTTATGGGGGAGGGAGGGAGGAATTTGGGAATTTGGTTGGGGCCAATCTTTAGAGCTCACCGAGCCGGTTCCAACGATACCAAACTCGGTGGGTCTACGATGGATAGGGACGGAGTTAGGATTAGGGGGGGTGAGGAAAAATTTTTAGGTTGGGGATATGGGGGGGGGGGGGGGAAGGTTTCGTGGGGAGGCTATAGGGACCTTAATTAATTTTTGAGAAGAGGGGTGGTGGGGGGGTGGAATTTGGGAAATCTATTGGAGCAGGATTGTAGCCCTCACCAGGCCGGTTCCAACGATACCAAGCTCGGTGGGTCTACGATGGATAGGGACGGAGTTATGCTTAGGGGGGGTGAGGTAAAAATTTTGTGGTGGGGGTTGGGGAGGGGGGGGGGGGAAGGTTTCACGGGAGGACTATAGGACACTACTTTGGTTTGGGGGCGGGGGAGGGCAGGGGGTGATCTGGAGATCAATTCCTGAAAAAGTGGGCGGGGCCTAAAAATGAGTTAAAATTTAATATTATATTATTGGAGAATTTTTCTAAGATGGCGGGCTCGACAGATTCCGCTGTCGCCAGTAAAAATGTCAATAAATATTTATTGGTCAAAATAATTTAGGTACTTATTTGATCTTCACCAATCTGGATTTATTTGGTTCGTTATTGGCCAATAGGTTCGACCAGTCACATACACAATAAATTGCTATTGGTAGATGTATCCACCAATGAGCGTTGCAATAAATATTAATAGGTTAGACTTCTAACCAATAGTGTCAGATGCACCTTGAGCAAATTCCTCAAAGGTCGATGATTGAGGTCGATCTGTAAGGTCAATGTATACAATTTTTACTACTATTTCTACCTTACTTAGGTTTTTACGTTCTAGTTTCTTAACTATTATATATACTTTAATTAGGTTTTAAATATTTGAATTTACATTAATTGGGCTATCGAACAGAGTTCTTTATATTATTCTAGGTTTAAAATTTAATTACTATTCTTAACATTAAAATCTACTTATATTATTTTAAAATTCTTGACCTTGTTTGTAGTTTTCGGCGTCGATTTGAGGGGGTTCCCGTCGTCCTATCCGGGTGTTTGAGGTGTTGTCTGGTTTGTGAGGTCGTCTTCTTCTATTTTCCTTCTTCAAACAGACATCGTAACCGTAAACCTCCCGGGTATTCCCGAGGGAAGTAATTTCGAAAATCGACTTTTTTGTCTTTAGTGCGATTCCGCTGAAATTTGGTAAGGGACTTGGGGGGGGGTAAAAAATGCTTCCTGCACCTTTACCCGGTTCCTGTAGGATGTATTGTTTTGATAGTGCACTGTTTTATGTTTTCCGATTTTAAGACGTTTTCCAGTGTTTTGGTTTTTGTCGTATAACTTTTTAGATTTTGTGGATTTTTAAAATTTCTTTTTTGCAATTTATAGAGGATTAGTTTGTTCAATAGTTTCTGCGTTCAAACTAGTACGTCAAAGATCTTGTTAAGTTTTTATTGTTCATCAAACTCAGAGGTTAAAAATTTTAAACACTTAAATTGTCCTATTATTTTTGTTTTTGATTTTATTTCAAAATTTCTTTCAGGTTACCCTTGAGTCCCTTATTATTGTTAGGTTTTGATAAAAAATTTGGAAAAATTTTGATTTTTAGAATTTTTTCACCACGTGTTTTCGACTTATCTTATTTATTTCCTCCAAAATTACTGGGCCGAAAAATCTGAATTTTTTGGAGATTGTAGAGGCCACAACACCGCAACTTTGAGCATTTAAAAAAGCACACCTTAAAGATCGCTCCGAGGCAGCGTTTCACTTTTTAATTTTGTGCATGAGATTTTGAGGTTAGGATTATAGTTTTTTGTCTCTAACTCACTCAGTTTTGGTCCGTTTTCACTGAAATTTTTGTATTATGTCACTTTCACTTAATTTCACTGCATATCCAAAATTCGTTGTTTTCCGAGCACAATTACTAATTTATTTGATTTTTTCACTGCGGAGCGCTCGACTCGCGTGGCGCTTTCGCGGGCGGTTGCGTTGTGACGGTTGGGTTAGGTTAGGTTAGGTTAGGTTAGGTTAGGTTAGGTTAGGTTAGGTTAGGTTAGGTTAGGTTAGGTTAGGTTAGGTTAGGTTAGGTTAGGTTAGGTTAGGTTAGGTTAGGTTAGGTTAGGTTAGGTTAGGTTAGGTTAGGTTAGGTTAGGTTAGGTTAGGTTAGGTTAGGTTAGGTTAGGTTAGGTTAGGTTAGGTTTTTTTTTTTTTTTTTTTTTTTTTCCGCCTGTGTTCTGGTTGTTGGAGAGTGATTAGAGTCGCTGTGTAGTGTGGTGATTGATAGTGTGGGGTGCAGGGACCGGCGGAGGGGTGAGGTCTCGCTATTTGATACGATAACCCGCCCTCCGCCGGGGTAGTGTAGGTGTAGGGGGATCTTCCGGAGGGGCAGGACTTCCGCGTAGCAACCCTTCCGTCCGCCCCTCGTCGGCCCCCCTGTGGGATGTGAGGGAGTGATGGGTGTGAGTTAGTGTAGTGAGTAAGGTGTGTGGTCGCAGAGTTGATATGGTTATCATTTATTAATCTTAAATCTAGTGTACAAAAGTAATTTATGATTGTTTGACAATGGAGAAAAGCGTGATTGAGAAGAAGATAGAGTTATTTACAATAAACAAATGTGGTTAGCAGGGTGATTCAATAGTGTTAGTGATGAGAGATGTTAACAATTAGTGAAACAGATCTTTTAGAATTAACAGTTCTAAGGTTAGATGCTTATAACTAATAAATCGAGGGTGCAGTAGCTTGGGTCTTCGCAGGCAGGTGCAGATGGTGTCGACGCCGGTGCGGTGCTTTCGGTAGCTGGAGGGAGCGGACAGGGCTAAGAGCCGTAGTCGACTCTCTGCCCTATCCTGTCTCTCATGGATTTCAGCCGTGGACATGTGGGGGAGGTTGCTCGGTGGGCCGTATCGAGGGTGGAGCCAAACCGCGTGTTGTGGTTTACGCAATTGGTGCACTGGGACTTGGAGGCGTCTTCCTTCACGGGGCAGTCGTCCAAAGTGTGCTGCGAGGAGGCGCAGTGGGCGCAGGCGATGTTGGTGGCGGAGCATTTCGCTTTGGTGTGCCCGAACTGTAGGCATCGGAAGCACTGAAGAAACGGAGAGAAGTCCTCGGCGTGGACTCGCATGTAGTCCACGCAGACCCTCCCCATCTCCGTGATCCGGCGCCACACGCTCGGGCACGCTTGCAGCACTGCATTATACAATGCCGGGTTCCGGTTGTTTCTCTTGAAGCGGTATTGAAGGTCGGAGTCGTTGGTGATGAGTGAGTCGATGTCCGGGTTTTGTGAGCGAATGATGGAGGGGAGTTCTTCCGCCGGGACGTCGCAGGTGACGCCTTTCAAAATTATCAGCGGACTGAGCCGGCGGGCAGGTTCGGCGGTGACGCGTTCCGCAGTCCGCAGGCGATTGAGGGCGTCATCCCGCTGTTCGACGGTGTCGAACTCAACCCTCAATTTTCCTCTGGAAATGGTCTGCACCTTGACGGGTGCGTACTTGGCTTCACGGAAGGAAATGGATTTCCTCAGTGCGGTGACGGCCTCTTCTTTGGTTTTGGTAGCGACAGTGGGGGTAACAATGATGGCGGGGCGAGATGAAGGAGGAGAGGAAGGGGGTGTGCCTTTGGCGGGTGTGGGTAGGCTGGCGGTGCGGTGGTTGTTCGTGGTTAGGTGAGCGGTGGCAGATGCGGTGGCGGAGGTTACTGCGGCGTAAGTGGTTTTGACCAGTTCTTTTTGTATGGCTATGAGTTCGTTCTTGATTGTGTTTACGGCAGCGAGGTGGTTGTCCAGTTCTTTCTTCACGCATTGTAAAATGTCCTCCTTCAGGCCTTGGTTAGTGTTGTTGTCGATTTCGGTGGATGACGGTGGTGTGGGTTCGGGTTCGTTCTGGGTGATCGCCTGCGGAAACTCTTCTACGTTATATAGGATACCGGAAAGTCCTTCCAGCTGCAAGGCCACGCACTTCACGCGGTTTTTACCTTTGGCTGTGACACTTTTAGGTGTCACGGCCTTGAATAGTGTGGCGCTATATTGGTATATCATGTCAGCAAGGAGTCTTCTGTTTATGGGGATATCTTCTTCGATAAAGAGAGGGAAGCGCTCGGGGTACTTGCATTCGAAGACATGCTTTGGTATTTCATCAATTGTTAGTTCCTGATATATGTCGGTGTTTTGAGCCGAGCCTGGTTTGGGGTTGGGATGTGATGTAGAGGGGGGATCTGGGGGATCCGCCATTTTAAGTTGAACAGAGGAAATGAGAAGTGAGGGAGTTCGGGAATTCCGCCGGAGCAGATCGCTAGGCCCTCCCGAGCCGGTTCTAACGAACCCAAACTCGGGGGGTCTGGGACCAGAAACGACGGAGATAGGTTTAGGGGGGGTGAGGAAAGGAATGTGGGGGTAGGGGGGGGGGTTTCGTGGGGCGACGTTTGGGCTATGGGAAATTTAAAAGCGATTTGGGGGGGAAACGGGGGGGAATTTGGGAATTCCGCCGGGGCCAATCGCTAGGCCTTCCCAAGCCGGTTCTAACGAACCCAAACTCGGGGGTCTAGGACCAGTAACGGCGGAGATAGGTTTAGGGGGGGTGAGGAAAGGAATGTGGGGGGAGGGGAGGGGGGGGGAGGTTTCGTGGGGCGACGCTTGGGCTGTGAAAAATTTAAAAATGACTTGGGGGGGAAACGGGGGGGAATTTGGGGATTCCGCCGGGGCCAATCGCTAGGCCTTCCCAGGCCGGTTCTAACGAACCCAAACTCGGGGGGTCTAGGACCAGTAACGGCGGAGATAGGTTTAGGGGGGACGAGGAAAGGAATGTGGGGGGAGGGGAGGGGGGGGGAGGTTTCGTGGGGCGACGTTTGGGCTATGAGAAATTTAAAAATGACTTGGGGGGGAAACGGGGGGGAATTTGGGGATTCCGCCGGGGCCAATCGCTAGGCCTTCCCAAGCCGGTTCTAACGAACCCAAACTTGGGGGGTCTAGGACCAGTAACGGCGGAGATAGGTTTAGGGGGGGGTGAGGAAAGGAATGTGGGGAGGGGGGGGGGGAGGTTTCGTGGGGCGACGTTTGGGCTATTGAAAATTTAAAAATGACTTGGGGGGGAAACGGGGGGGAATTTGGGGATTCCGCAGGGGCCGATCGCTAGGCCTTCCCAAGCCGGTTCTAACGAACCCAAACTTGGGGGGTCTAGGACCAGTAACGACGGAGATAGGTTTAGGGGGGGTGAGGAAAGGAATGTGGGGGAGGGGGGGGGGGGTGGGTTTCGTGGGGCGACGTTTGGGAGGGGTTTCGTGAAATGGGCAGCGGGGGGTAGAGGGCACTAAAATAGCTAAGTCCGGGAAAAAGTGGGAGGAGCCAAGGTAAAAGGGGGCGGGACTTAACTTGGGGTGGGCGGGGCTAACACGGAAAAAGTGGGAGGAGCCAACAAAAGTGGGTGGAGTTTTGGTGTAAAGTGGGTGGAGTTTAATGTCAAGTGGGTGGAGTTCAGTGTCAAGTGGGTGGAGTATAATTTGGCTGAGGGCCAATGAAATGACAAATAAATATTGATTGGGTGGACGAGTTAAATGACGTATCGGCCAAATGGCCAATTATCAGTTAAATAAATATTTTTAGGTAGTTAAACTGGAACCAATGGGTGATGCAATAAATATTCACTGGCCGGAAGTCCGACCAATGAAAATCTAGAACTTGTGAATATCGTGAATGATTGTAAATACTGTGAATGATGTGGGGATAAATTTGTGAATATGATGAATGGGAAGGTTGAAAAGGAAAACCTCGCTCATTCAGTGGCTATTGCTCCGATCAGGTCGTGAGTGGTGTCGTTGGATTCGTCTCGGCGTCCTCTATCAGATTATGCTGTCAGACAGACTTCGTACCTGTATGATGACCAGCTATGACCTTCTTCCGGTAATTCTGAAAATGACTTTTTTGTTTCTGGATGGATTCGGCTGTTTCTTGGTACATAGGCCGGGGGTCCTCAAAAAATGATTTCAGAGCTGGTTCCGAGGTTCTAGGTCCGAAGGTCACAGAGTAATCACTGGGTTAAAGTATTGCGCAAAACTCACTTTTTGTCCTGGTTAATTAAAGGCACTTCCGGTTGTCCTATGATGATGATCTTGGTGTCCACGGCTTCGTGATGAAATGGCGCTTCTTATGGTGCAGGAACTGGCTCAGGATCTCCACTGCTAAAAGCAGGAGAGCGCGCCGAAGTCGTGGTGAGAATTTAGAAGGTGAAAGCACCGCTCAAATGAAGAGTATGATGGAAAGAAGTTAAAGAATTGGACTGGGAGGTAGTCTTGACCTAGGGCTATCGATGTAGGGTCCAAGATCGGATATAGGAGAAAGGTGAAGGAAGATATAAAGGAAAAACTGTCTTTAACTTTGAAAATCCGGGTTTGGCACACTTCACTGTTCGATATCTTTGAAAGTACTCACAGGAAAATTCCGAAATTTTGCACAGGGAAGGGGGATGGTATTAGGCGTCTAACTGCAGTTCAAAAACTATGGGTAAAAGATCGTTCTACGGAGATAGAGTCACTTGAATCACACATAAGTTTTTTCACTGAAAGTTTTTCTTTAATAACTTTTCCAATTTTGGTCCGATTTTGAAAATTCTTTCACTGTCACACGCGGCGTCGCAGCGCGCACATTTTGATATATAACACTTGATTGTTTCACTGATATATCCTATTTTTCGGAATTTTTGAACGCGGAGCGGCACAAAAGTGATGCGCGCGGTACGGCGTTCGCGCTGCGACGGTTGGTTAGGTTAGGTTAGGTTAGGTTAGGTTAGGTTAGGTTAGGTTAGGTTAGGTTAGGTTAGGTTAGGTTAGGTTAGGTTAGGTTAGGTTAGGTTAGGTTAGGTTAGGTTAGGTTAGGTTAGGTTAGGTTAGGTTAGGTTAGGTTAGGTTAGGTTAGGTTAGGTTAGGTTAGGTTAGGTTAGGTTAGGTTAGGTTAGGTTAGGTTAGGTTAGGTTAGGTTAGGTTAGGTTAGGTTAGGTTAGGTTAGGTTAGGTTAGGTTAGGTTAGGTTAGGTTAGGTTAGGTTAGGTTAGGTTAGGTTAGGTTAGGTTAGGTTAGGTTAGGTTAGGTTAGGTTAGGTTAGGTTAGGTTAGGTTAGGTTAGGTTAGGTTAGGTTAGGTTAGGTTAGGTTAGGTTAGGTTAGGTTAGGTTAGGTTAGGTTAGGTTAGGTTAGGTTAGGTTAGGTTAGGTTAGGTTAGGTTAGGTTAGGTTAGGTTAGGTTAGGTTAGGTTAGGTTAGGTTAGGTTAGGTTAGGTTAGGTTAGGTTAGGTTAGGTTAGGTTAGGTTAGGTTAGGTTAGGTTAGGTTAGGTTAGGTTAGGTTAGGTTAGGTTAGGTTAGGTTAGGTTAGGTTAGGTTAGGTTAGGTTAGGTTAGGTTAGGTTAGGTTAGGTTAGGTTAGGTTAGGTTAGGTTAGGTTAGGTTAGGTTAGGTTAGGTTAGGTTAGGTTAGGTTAGGTTAGGTTAGGTTAGGTTAGGTTAGGTTAGGTTAGGTTAGGTTAGGTTAGGTTAGGTTAGGTTAGGTTAGGTTAGGTTAGGTTAGGTTAGGTTAGGTTAGGTTAGGTTAGGTTAGGTTAGGTTAGGTTAGGTTAGGTTAGGTTAGGTTAGGTTAGGTTAGGTTAGGTTAGGTTAGGTTAGGTTAGGTTAGGTTAGGTTAGGTTAGGTTAGGTTAGGTTAGGTTAGGTTAGGTTAGGTTAGGTTAGGTTAGGTTAGGTTAGGTTAGGTTAGGTTAGGTTAGGTTAGGTTAGGTTAGGTTAGGTTAGGTTAGGTTAGGTTAGGTTAGGTTAGGTTAGGTTAGGTTAGGTTAGGTTAGGTTAGGTTAGGTTAGGTTAGGTTAGGTTAGGTTAGGTTAGGTTAGGTTAGGTTAGGTTAGGTTAGGTTAGGTTAGGTTAGGTTAGGTTAGGTTAGGTTAGGTTAGGTTAGGTTAGGTTAGGTTAGGTTAGGTTAGGTTAGGTTAGGTTAGGTTAGGTTAGGTTAGGTTAGGTTAGGTTAGGTTAGGTTAGGTTAGGTTAGGTTAGGTTAGGTTAGGTTAGGTTAGGTTAGGTTAGGTTAGGTTAGGTTAGGTTAGGTTAGGTTAGGTTAGGTTAGGTTAGGTTAGGTTAGGTTAGGTTAGGTTAGGTTAGGTTAGGTTAGGTTAGGTTAGGTTAGGTTAGGTTAGGTTAGGTTAGGTTAGGTTAGGTTAGGTTAGGTTAGGTTAGGTTAGGTTAGGTTAGGTTAGGTTAGGTTAGGTTAGGTTAGGTTAGGTTAGGTTAGGTTAGGTTAGGTTAGGTTAGGTTAGGTTAGGTTAGGTTAGGTTAGGTTAGGTTAGGTTAGGTTAGGTTAGGTTAGGTTAGGTTAGGTTAGGTTAGGTTAGGTTAGGTTAGGTTAGGTTAGGTTAGGTTAGGTTAGGTTAGGTTAGGTTAGGTTAGGTTAGGTTAGGTTAGGTTAGGTTAGGTTAGGTTAGGTTAGGTTAGGTTAGGTTAGGTTAGGTTAGGTTAGGTTAGGTTAGGTTAGGTTAGGTTAGGTTAGGTTAGGTTAGGTTAGGTTAGGTTAGGTTAGGTTAGGTTAGGTTAGGTTAGGTTAGGTTAGGTTAGGTTAGGTTAGGTTAGGTTAGGTTAGGTTAGGTTAGGTTAGGTTAGGTTAGGTTAGGTTAGGTTAGGTTAGGTTAGGTTAGGTTAGGTTAGGTTAGGTTAGGTTAGGTTAGGTTAGGTTAGGTTAGGTTAGGTTAGGTTAGGTTAGGTTAGGTTAGGTTAGGTTAGGTTAGGTTAGGTTAGGTTA
>JARJEE010000041.1:0-10000 GCA_030180105.1 Hyles lineata
AACCTAACTAACCTAACCTAACCTAACCTAACCTAACCTAACCTAACCTAACCTAACCTAACCTAACCTAACCTAACCTAACCTAACCTAACCTAACCTAACCTAACCTAACCTACCTAACCTAACCTAACCTAACCTAACCTAACCTAACCTAACCTAACCTAACCTAACCTAACCTAACCTAACCTAACCTAACCTAACCTAACCTAACCTAACCTAACCTAACCTAACCTAACCTAACCTAACCTAACCTAACCTAACCTAACCTAACCTAACCTAACCTAACCTAACCTAACCTAACCTAACCTAACCTAACCTAACCTAACCTAACCTAACCTAACCTAACCTAACCTAACCTAACCTAACCTAACCTAACCTAACCTAACCTAACCTAACCTAACCTAACCTAACCTAACCTAACCTAACCTAACCTAACCTAACCTAACCTAACCTAACCTAACCTAACCTAACCTAACCTAACCTAACCTAACCTAACCTAACCTAACCTAACCTAACCTAACCTAACCTAACCTAACCTAACCTAACCTAACCTAACCTAACCTAACCTAACCTAACCTAACCTAACCTAACCTAACCTAACCTAACCTAACCTACCTAACCTAACCTAACCTAACCTAACCTAACCTAACCTAACCTAACCTAACCTAACCTAACCTAACCTAACCTAACCTAACCTAACCTAACCTAACCTAACCTAACCTAACCTAACCTAACCTAACCTAACCTAACCTAACCTAACCTAACCTAACCTAACCTAACCTAACCTAACCTAACCTAACCTAACTAACCTAACCTAACCTAACCTAACCTAACCTAACCTAACCTAACCTAACCTAACCTAACCTAACCTAACCTAACCTAACCTAACCTAACCTAACCTAACCTAACCTAACCTACCTAACCTAACCTAACCTAACCTAACCTAACCTAACCTAACCTAACCTAACCTAACCTAACCTAACCTAACCTAACCTAACCTAACCTAACCTAACCTAACCTAACCTAACCTAACCTAACCTAACCTAACCTAACCTAACCTAACCTAACCTAACCTAACCTAACCTAACCTAACCTAACCTAACCTAACCTAACCTAACCTAACCTAACCTAACCTAACCTAACCTAACCTAACCTAACCTAACCTAACCTAACCTAACCTAACCTAACCTAACCTAACCTAACCTAACCTAACCTAACCTAACCTAACCTAACCTAACCTAACCTAACCTAACCTAACCTAACCTAACCTAACCTAACCTAACCTAACCTAACCTAACCTAACCTAACCTAACCTAACCTAACCTAACCTAACCTAACCTAACCTAACCTAACCTAACCTAACCTAACCTAACCTAACCTAACCTAACCTAACCTAACCTAACCTAACCTAACCTAACCTAACCTAACCTAACCTAACCTAACCTAACCTAACCTAACCTAACCTAACCTAACCTAACCTAACCTAACCTAACCTAACCTAACCTAACCTAACCTAACCTAACCTAACCTAACCTAACCTAACCTAACCTAACCTAACCTAACCTAACCTAACCTAACCTAACCTAACCTAACCTAACCTAACCTAACCTAACCTAACCTAACCTAACCTAACCTAACCTAACCTAACCTAACCTAACCTAACCTAACCTAACCTAACCTAACCTAACCTAACCTAACCTAACCTAACCTAACCTAACCTAACCTAACCTAACCTAACCTAACCTAACCTAACCTAACCTAACCTAACCTAACCTAACCTAACCTAACCTAACCTAACCTAACCTAACCTAACCTAACCTAACCTAACCTAACCTAACCTAACCTAACCTAACCTAACCTAACCTAACCTAACCTAACCTAACCTAACCTAACCTAACCTAACCTAACCTAACCTAACCTAACCTAACCTAACCTAACCTAACCTAACCTAACCTAACCTAACCTAACCTAACCTAACCTAACCTAACCTAACCTAACCTAACCTAACCTAACCTAACCTAACCTAACCTAACCTAACCTAACCTAACCTAACCTAACCTAACCTAACCTAACCTAACCTAACCTAACCTAACCTAACCTAACCTAACCTAACCTAACCTAACCTAACCTAACCTAACCTAACCTAACCTAACCTAACCTAACCTAACCTAACCTAACCTAACCTAACCTAACCTAACCTAACCTAACCTAACCTAACCTAACCTAACCTAACCTAACCTAACCTAACCTAACCTAACCTAACCTAACCTAACCTAACCTAACCTAACCTAACCTAACCTAACCTAACCTAACCTAACCTAACCTAACCTAACCTAACCTAACCTAACCTAACCTAACCTAACCTAACCTAACCTAACCTAACCTAACCTAACCTAACCTAACCTAACCTAACCTAACCTAACCTAACCTAACCTAACCTAACCTAACCTAACCTAACCTAACCTAACCTAACCTAACCTAACCTAACCTAACCTAACCTAACCTAACCTAACCTAACCTAACCTAACCTAACCTAACCTAACCTAACCTAACCTAACCTAACCTAACCTAACCTAACCTAACCTAACCTAACCTAACCTAACCTAACCTAACCTAACCTAACCTAACCTAACCTAACCTAACCTAACCTAACCTAACCTAACCTAACCTAACCTAACCTAACCTAACCTAACCTAACCTAACCTAACCTAACCTAACCTAACCTAACCTAACCTAACCTAACCTAACCTAACCTAACCTAACCTAACCTAACCTAACCTAACCTAACCTAACCTAACCTAACCTAACCTAACCTAACCTAACCTAACCTAACCTAACCTAACCTAACCTAACCTAACCTAACCTAACCTAACCTAACCTAACCTAACCTAACCTAACCTAACCTAACCTAACCTAACCTAACCTAACCTAACCTAACCTAACCTAACCTAACCTAACCTAACCTAACCTAACCTAACCTAACCTAACCTAACCTAACCTAACCTAACCTAACCTAACCTAACCTAACCTAACCTAACCTAACCTAACCTAACCTAACCTAACCTAACCTAACCTAACCTAACCTAACCTAACCTAACCTAACCTAACCTAACCTAACCTAACCTAACCTAACCTAACCTAACCTAACCTAACCTAACCTAACCTAACCTAACCTAACCTAACCTAACCTAACCTAACCTAACCTAACCTAACCTAACCTAACCTAACCTAACCTAACCTAACCTAACCTAACCTAACCTAACCTAACCTAACCTAACCTAACCTAACCTAACCTAACCTAACCTAACCTAACCTAACCTAACCTAACCTAACCTAACCTAACCTAACCTAACCTAACCTAACCTAACCTAACCTAACCTAACCTAACCTAACCTAACCTAACCTAACCTAACCTAACCTAACCTAACCTAACCTAACCTAACCTAACCTAACCTAACCTAACCTAACCTAACCTAACCTAACCTAACCTAACCTAACCTAACCTAACCTAACCTAACCTAACCTAACCTAACCTAACCTAACCTAACCTAACCTAACCTAACCTAACCTAACCTAACCTAACCTAACCTAACCTAACCTAACCTAACCTAACCTAACCTAACCTAACCTAACCTAACCTAACCTAACCTAACCTAACCTAACCTAACCTAACCTAACCTAACCTAACCTAACCTAACCTAACCTAACCTAACCTAACCTAACCTAACCTAACCTAACCTAACCTAACCTAACCTAACCTAACCTAACCTAACCTAACCTAACCTAACCTAACCTAACCTAACCTAACCTAACCTAACCTAACCTAACCTAACCTAACCTAACCTAACCTAACCTAACCTAACCTAACCTAACCTAACCTAACCTAACCTAACCTAACCTAACCTAACCTAACCAGTCGCAACGCACTCACGGTCGCGAACGCAGCGAAATCCGAGCGCTCCGCATTCAAAAATCGAGTTTAAGTGGTAAAAGTGAATATTTTTTGACGAAAATTTGTGTAATTGTGCGCCTTAGTGAAAAGTGACGTATCGTGAAAAAACCGTGAAAAAATCTCTAAAAATAGAGAAGTTATTAAAGTAAAACCGATACATAACCTCCAAAAAACACGTTGTGAACACAAAAATGGAAACGCTGCCGAAACGAGATCGATGACACCCACTTTTTTAAGTGCTAAAACGTGCGTATAAGTGACCTCTACAAGTGACAAAAAAATTGGATTTTTCCCATGTGTAGTTTTTGAAAAAACTTAAAAAACAATTTTCAAACACGTGGTCGAAAAACGCCAAAATTCAGATTTTGAGAAAATTCAGTGCCAATAAATATAAGTGGAGTGGAGTTAAAGAGAACCCCGAAAGGAAATTCAAATTGTGCTTAAGACAAAAATAATACAACAAAAACAAATTTAAAATTTTAAAATCCTAACTTTGAACTTAAATTACTAATTAAACAGATCGATGACATATACTTTTTAATTAAGACTTTTGTAGTGCTATTACCCATCTGTCGAGTACAGAAAAAACTATTCAAAAATATTAAGAAACAAAAAAGTTATTAATAAAAATCTAAGAAAGGAACTTTTTCAAAATTAAGAAAAACACTAATTCGGAAATTACTTCGGAACTATAAGCCCTAAATTCCTGGAAAAAGCTCAGGGACTATTTTTAGCGTACTATTGTAACATTCCACTAAACCTATAAAAAATCGCTCTAAAAACAAAAAAGTCGATTTTGAAAATTTCTTCCCGCGGGAATATCTCTGAAGAATCCCGTTACGAAGTCTGTCTGAAAGGGAATCCTGGAAGCAGACAATCATCCGCATCTGACGACACCACTGGCGACAGGATCCGACAACGGGAAGACTCTCAAATCGACCCTCAAACCTGCATCTAAAGTTAAGCATTAATTTAGTAATAATATAATTGTGTACCCAAATTTAAATGTATATAGTAGCTTAACCAATAACATAAGAATATATTTTAAAATTGAAGTAGATAGCCTAGTTACCCTAGAATCTAGATTAAAAAACCTATTTAAAAAATATTGAGAAATAACAAAGTTATTAAGAAAAAACTGAACTAAAGTCGTAAAAAGTAGGATTCTAAGTTGAATTGAGTTTCTTTTATAATGTCTTTTATAATATCTTTTATATTGAAAGAAAATTCCAAGTTTGTTTACTAATTAAAAGAATCCGTGAACCAAACAGTACGGAAATACTTTGATACTTTTACAAAGAATTTGTAGGAACTGGAGACTACAAAATAATAAACTTGGAACATTGAAATTTAATTGAAATATTCGTAAAAATTGTGGTAAATTAATTTAATTGTTTTTCAGATTGACCAAGTTGACCCCGCCCGCCCAAAACACCTCTCCTAATAATCCCAAGTGAATTTTGGGCTCCGCCCACTTTTTTTCAAAATTGTTCCTAAGACCACCCCGCACCCTCCCCCCACCCTAAACCAAAACCTAGCCCATTAGCCTCCCCACGAAACCTTCCCCCCCCCCCCCCCCCCTCACTTACCCCCACCCAAATTTTTTACCTCACCCCCCCCAATCCTATCTCCGCCGATACTGGTCCTAGACCCCCGAGATTGGTATCGTTAGAACCGTCTCGGGAAGATCTAGCGATTGGCTCCGGCGGAATCCCGAAATTCCCTCCCAAACTCCCCTTCCACCCACTTTTCCAAAATCATAGTCCAATCGCCTCCCCGTGAAACCAAACCCCCCCCCCCCCACCCAAAACTCTTTACCTCACCCCCCCAATCCTATCTCCGCCGATACCGGTCCTAGACCCACCGAGTTTGGGCTCGTTGGAACCGGCTCGGTGAGAGCTACAATCCTGCCCCGCCAGAATTCCTAAAATCCCCTCCCCCAACCCACCAACCCCAAAAATATTTTGAAGTTCCCAATCGCCTCCCCACGAAACCTCCCCCCCCCCCCCCCACCTCCCCTGCCCCCACCCCAAATTTTTACCTCACCCCCCCTAATCCTATCTCGCTACCTATCCATCGTAGACCCACCGAGTTTGGTATCATTGGAACCGGCTCGGTGAGGGCTACAATCCTGCCCCGCCAGAACTCCTAAAATCCCCCCCCCCAACCCACCAACCCCAAAAATATTTTTGAAGTTCCCATTCGCCTCCCCACGAAACCTCCCCCCCCCACACCCCCGCCAAAAAATTACCTCACCCCCCCTAATCCTATCTCCTCTCCTATCCATCGTAGACCCACCGAGCTTGGTATCATTGGAACCGGCTCGGTGAGGGCTACAATCCTGCCCCAACAAAATCCTAAAATTCAGTCCCCACAATCCCCCACCCCATTAAATTTAACCCGGGCCAACACGGTCAATTCTGTTTGATATTAACGTGTTAGACATTTAGCTTAATATTAAGTTACGGGTATTAACTATACATACTTACCTGGTTAAGACAGGGACAAGAACCTGCTGCACGCAGCGGGCTGCTACTTCTATACCGGAACCTGTAAAATAAACGGTTTATCATTAGTAATAGGAATAGACAGTTAGTGAGCTTTTACACTCACTAACATAGGAATAGTGAGATTGACTTCCTGCAAGCCCTATACACTTGCAGGTGTTTTAACTAAGTGACGCATTCCCCTAAGGTACTTACCACCTCTGGACATATTACAACATGTTCGGCTTCCGCACACCCGCAAAGGACACCAGAGCAACGAGCAAATCCCCAGAACAAAGACAAAGCCCGAGGGAGAGCACTGGGACAAAAGTTGCGCAGGCGCGGCAGAGTCTGGAAGCCCAGATGGAGAAACCAGAAGGGGCCGGCCCTTCCGGGCCTGCGAAGCCAAGGCCAAGAGGTCTCCCTACGGACATGAAGGGACAAATAAAAAAGACGACCCTGACAACCTCGCCGCCCGGGAACTCCGGGGGCATCAGCCGAGTCGCGGAAGCGAAAGCCTGCTTAATGAAGATAAAACTCCAGATAAGCAATAGCAGGAATATAAAAACCGAAATTAAAAACGATGTTTTGGAAGCGACAGATAGGCTATATAAACTGGTCACCGAAAGCGAAGCGGACAGGAAAAAAGAACAGAAAAAGGAGACAAGAGACCTAATCCACAGCCCGGATCCTGCCCAGAAAATAGAAGGCGAAGAAATAAAACGAGAAACACTCATAAGGAAAATGGACGAACACATGGAAATAATGGAAAGGAATAGAACAGAAATGTGCAGATTAAAGGAGGAGATAGCAATGAATAGAGAGGAAATGACAAAAGGGCGAAGTTACGCTGCAGTGGTGACGGGCCCCAGAGAAGGGGAGCCAGCAACGATGCATTCTATCGTTGTAACAGCGACAGACGAAGGGGCATCAGGCGAAGAGGTTTTTGATAAAATCAGGTCAACCCTCAACGCAAGGGAGGAAGGTATGAGGATAGATAGGATCCGGAAGGCAAAGGACAGAAAGGTCATATTAGGATGTAGGTCAAAGGAAGAAATGGGGAGGGTAAAAGAGAGGATTAGGGCGGCGGGGAAGGGACTGAAAATGGAGGATGTACAAAACAAGGAGCCGATGGTCCTGATAAGAGACGTCCTGTCCTATAATAAGGACGAAGATATCGTGCGAGCACTACTTACCCAAAACAAGGGCCTGCTGGGAGACGTGTGCGGGGACGGAGCGTGCTTAAAGGTAAAATTCAGGAGAAGAGCGAGGAACCCGCACGCGTCACACATCGCAGTCCAAGTCCCGCCCGTCGTGTGGAAGCGACTCACGGAAGCGGGGTCGGTCCACATAGACGTGCAGCGGGTGAGGGTAGAGGATCAGTCCCCACTGATTCAGTGCTCCCGCTGCCTGGGCTACGGGCATGGGAAGCGGTTCTGCAGAGAGCAGGTGGATGCGTGCAGTCACTGTGGGGGTGCTCACCATAGGTCGGAGTGCGCCGACTGGTTGGCAAGGGCGCCCCCATCGTGCTGCAACTGCGCAAAAGCCAAGCTGGGCGGAGCCGAACACAATGCCTTCAGCTCAGAGTGCCCTGTGAGGAGAAAGTGGGATATCTTGGCGAGATCCGCCGTAGCATATTGCTAAGGTGGATCCCAGGAACCCAGATCAGACCCATTCCCCAGTAGGCGCGGGGCCGACATCCGTGGCGCAAGCCAACCTCCAGAGGAAACAACTAGCTACGCTAGAATTTCTTCTGGAGGCCAAACAGCGGAAGGTCGACTTCGCGCTACTCCAGGAGCCTTACGTGGGGGGTCAAGGTAGAGTGAGGGACCACCGGGGGGTAAGGATCTTCCAGGGAGACAACGGGCAAGGGGCCGCGGTCAAGTCAGCCATTGCAGTGTTCAATGACGGCCTGACCGTGACCCAATACCCGTCCCTTACCACAACTAACATCACAGTGGTGAAGATCCTAACCGGAGCCCGAGATATTACGGTCATCTCATTCTACTTTGAACCCGACAAACCCATAGGGCCATACCTGGAGCAACTGGGGAAAATAGTTGAAAAACTGGGATCCCACAACATCCTCATGGGGGGCGACACCAACGCCAAAAGCGTGTGGTGGGGCGGCGGGGACACTGACTCCAGGGGGGAAGCGGTGGCGGGGATCTTGGAGGAAATGGGGTTGCAGGTGCTCAACGACGGGCTGCAGCCGACGTTTGAAACAATAAGAGGAGGAAGGCTCCTCACTAGTCACATAGACATCACGGCGTGCTCGGAGGACCTCCTCAACCTGGTGGAGGATTGGACAGTGGATGCCACGATGGCGAGCTCAGACCACAATAGTATAACTTTTAAAATTAGTAAGACAAAAATAAAATACACAAAACAGATCACAAAAACGACGAGGAAATATAACACAAAAAAGGCAAATTGGGACCAGTTTAGTAATAAACTGGGCCAAATTATCATAGAAAATAAAATAACAGAGCAAAGCATAAACAAAATAAAAAATAAAATAGAAATAGATGCATTAGTAAACAAATATGTAGAAATAATATCCAAAACATGCACAGAAACCATACCAAAAGTTAAAAATAAAAATAACATGAACTTACCATGGTGGTCCAAGGAGCTCGCCAGAATGAAGAAAGAAGTCACCACCAGGAAGAGGAGAATCCGATGTGCAGCGCCGGTTCGAAGAGCCAAGGTCGTCGCTGAGTACCTGCAATCAAAAGAAAAGTACGAATTAGAAGCCAAGAGGGCACAAGTAGAGAGTTGGAAGGAGTTCTGCAAGGTGCAGAACAAGGAAAATATCTGGGATGGGGTGTACAGATGTTTAGGAAAAGTGAGCAAAAAGCACGAAGACCTGCCACTGCAAAGTGAAGGACGGATCCTCAGCGCAAAAGAGTCCGCTGAACTGCTGGCAGTAACGTTCTACCCAGAAGACAATCCGCTGGCAGACAACTCAGACCATCAGAGGATAAGAGAAACAGCCGCTCGAGTAAATGACGTAGTCAATGCTGAGACCCATGACCCACCATTTACGATCGAAGAACTACACGCGGCCACTAACAGTTTCAACCCGAAGAAGGCACCAGGAGCAGACGGGCTGACAGCGGATATCTGCAAAAAGGTCATCGACAGCCACCCGGGGTTGTTCCTATCACTGGCAAATAAGTGTCTAGAACTTGGCCACTTCCCGACCATCTGGAAGGAGGCTACGGTGATCATCCTCCGTAAGCCTGCCAAGGAGGACTATACACACATCAAGTCCTACAGACCGATAGGCCTTTTGCCAGTGATGGGAAAAATACTGGAGAAGATGGTAGTGGGTCGAGTTAGGTGGCATCTTCACCCTAGGATGAGCCTCCGGCAGTTTGGCTTTATGCCCCAGCGGAGCACTGAGGACTCTCTCTATGTCCTAATGAAACACATCAGAAACAAAATCGAAGACAAGAAGATAGTTGTTGTTGTATCATTGGACATAGAGGGAGCCTTTGACGGTGCGTGGTGGCCGGCCATAAGAGTCAGACTGGCGGAGGAAGACTGTCCGGTCAAC